>JBAJHW010000013.1:14769990-14787490 GCA_037013535.1 Intellagama lesueurii
TAGAATGTTAGAAGGTTTTAAAGCTGGCATGAAAGATATCAATGAAGAAAGAAAGAAAGAAAGAAAGAAAGAAAGAAAGAAAGAAAGAAAGAAAGAAAGAAAGAAAGAAAGAAAGAAACTAAAGATAGAATGTTAGAAAGTATTAAAGCTAGAATGAAAGATATCAATAAAGAAAGAAAGGAACTAAAGGTAGAATATTAGAAGGTTTTAAAGCTAGAATGAAAGATATCAATAAAGCTATCCAGAAAGAAAGAAAGAGACTAAAGATAGAATATTAGAAGTCATTCAAGCTTAAATGAAATATATCAAGAAAGAAAGAAAGAAATAAAGATAGAAACTAAAGATAGAATGTTAGAAGGTATTAAAGCTGGAATGAAAGATATCAATGAAGAAAGAAAGAAAGAAAGAAAGACAGAAAGAAAGAAAGAAAGAAAGAAAGAAAGAAAGAAAGAAACTAAAGATAGAATGTTAGAAGGCATTAAAGTTGGAATGAAAGATATCAAGAAAGAAAAAGAAAGATAGAAAGAAACTAAAGATAGAATGTTAGAAGGTATTAAAGCTTGAATGAATGAAATCAATAAAGAAAGAAAAACAGAAACTGAAGATAGAATGTTAGAAGGTATTAAAGCTGGAATGAAAGATATCAATAAAGAAAGAAAGAAAAAAGGACAGAAAGAAAGAAAGAAAGAATGAAAGAAAGAAAGAAATAAAGTTAGAAAGTATTAAAGCTAGAATGATAGATATCAAGAATAAAAGAAAGAGAGATAGAAATAAAGTAAAGATAGAATCTTAGAAGTTATTAAAGCTACAATGAAAGATATAAAGAAAGAAAGAAAGAAACCAAAGATAGAATGTTAGAAGATATTAACGCTAGAATGAAAAATATCAATAAAGAAAGAAAGATAGAAACTAAAGATAGAATGTTAGAATTTATTAAAGATAGAATGAAAGATATCAATAAAGAAAGAATGAGAGAAACTAAACAAAGAATGTTAGAAGGTATTGAAGATAGAATGAAAGACATCAATAAAGAAAGAAAGAAAGAAACTAAAGAATGAATGTTAGAAGGTATTAAAGCTTGAATGAATGAAATCAATAAAGAAAGAAAAACAGAAACAGAAGATAGAATGTTAGAAGGTATTAAAGCTGGAATGAAAGATATCAATAAAGAAAGAAAGAAAGACAGAAGGACAGAAAGAAAGAAAGAAAGAAAGAATGAAAGAAAGAAAGAAAGAAAGTTAGAAAGTATTAAAGCTAGAATGATAGATATCAAGAATAAAAGAAAGAGAGATAGAAATAAAGTAAAGATAGAATCTTAGAAGTCATTAAAGCTTCAATGAAAGATATTAAGAAAGAATGAAAGAAACCAAAGATAGAATGTTAGAAGATATTAAAGCTAGAATGAAAAATATCAATAAAGAAAGAAAGATAGAAACTAAAGATAGAATGTTAGAAGGTATTAAATCTGGAATGAAAGATATCAATGAAGAAAGAAAGAAAGAAAGAAAGAAAGAAACTAAAGATAGAATATTAGAAGGTATAAAAGCTATAATGAAAGATATCAATAAAGAAAGAAAGAAACTAAAGATAGAATATTAGAAGATATTAAAGCTAGAAGGAAATATATCTAGAAAGAAAGAAAGAAAGAAAGAAAGAAAGAAAGAGAGAAACTAAAGATAGAATGTTAGAAGGTATTAAAGCTGGAATGAAAGAATCAATAAGGAAAGAAAGAAACTAAAGATAGAATATTAGAAGGTATTAAAGCTAGAATGAAAGATATCAAGAAAGAAAGAAAGAACCAAAAGATAGAATATTAGAAGATATTAAAGCTAGAATGAAATATATCTAGAAAGAAAGAAAGAAAGAGAGAGAGAAACTAAAGATAGAATGTTAGAAGGTATTAAAGCTTGAATGAATGAAATCAATTAAGAAAGAAAAACAGAAACTGAAGATAGAATGTTAGAAGGTATTAAAGCTGGAATGAAAGATATCAATAAAGAAAGAAAGAAAGACAGAAGGACAGAAAGAAAGAAAGAAAGAAAGAAAGAAAGAAAGAAAGAAAGCAAGCAAGAAAGAAAGAAAGATAGAAACTAAAGATAGAATGTTAGAAGGTATTAAAGCTGGAATGAAAGATATCAATGAAGAAAGAAAGAAAGAAAGAAAGACAGAAAGAAAGAAAGAAAGAAAGAAAGAAAGAAACTAAAGATAGAATGTTAGAAGGCATTAAAGTTGGAATGAAAGATATCAAGAAAGAAAAAGAAAGATAGAAAGAAACTAAAGGTAGAATGTTAGAAGGTATTAAAGCTTAAATGAATGAAATCAATAAAGAAAGAAAAACAGAAACTGAAGATAGAATGTTAGAAGGTATTAAAGCTGCAATGAAAGATATCAATAAAGAAAGAAAGAAAAAAGGACAGAAAGAAAGAAAGACAGAAAGAAAGATAGAAAGAAAGAAAGTTAGAAAGTATTAAAGCTAGAATGATAGATATCAAGAATAAAAGAAAGAGAGATAGAAATAAAGTAAATATAGAATCTTAGAAGTTATTAAAGCTACAATGAAAGATATAAAGAAAGAAAGAAAGAAAGAAACCAAAGATAGAATGTTAGAAGGTATTAAAGCTGGAATGAAAGATATCAATGAAGAAGGAAAGAAAGAAAGAAAGAAAGAAAGAAAGAAAGAAAGAAAGAAAGAAAGAAAGAAAGAAAGAAAGATAGAAACTAAAGATAGAATATTAGAAGGTATAAAAGCTATAATGAAAGATATCAATAAAGAAAGAAACTAAAGATAGAATATTAGAAGATATTAAAGCTAGAAGGAAATATATCTAGAAAGAAAGAAAGAAAGAAAGAAAGAAAGAAAGAAAGAAAGAAAGAAAGAAAGAAAGAAAGAAAGAAAGAAAGAAAGAAAGAAAGAGAGAAACTAAAGATAGAATGTTAGAAGATATTAAAGCTGGAATGAAAGATATCAAGAAAGAAAAAGAAAGATAGAAAGAAACTAAAGATAGAATGTTAGAAGGTACTAAAGCTTGAATGAAAGAAATCAATGAAGAAAGAAAGAGAGAAACTAAAGATAGAATATTAGAAGGTATTAAAGCTAGAATGAAAGATATCAAGAAAGAAAGAAAGAAACAAAAGATAGAATATTAGAAGATATTAAAGCTAGAATGAAATATATCTAGAAAGAAAGAAAGAAAGAAAGAGAGAGAGAAACTAAAGATAGAATGTTAGAAGGTATTAAAGCTTGAATGAATGAAATCAATAAAGAAAGAAAAACAGAAACTGAAGATAGAATGTTAGAAGGTATTAAAGCTGGAATCAAAGATATCAATAAAGAAAGAAAGAAAGACAGAAGGACAGAAAGAAAGAAAGAAAGAAAGAAAGAAAGAAATAAAGATAGAAACTAAAGATAGAATGTTAGAAGGTATTAAAGCTGGAATGAAAGATATCAATGAAGAAAGAAAGAAAGAAAGACAGAAAGAAAGAAAGAAAGAAAGAAAGAAAGAAAGAAAGAAAGAAAGAAAGAAAGAAAGAAAGAAACTAAAGATAGAATGTTAGACGGCATTAAAGTTGGAATGAAAGCTTGGGAGACGTCACTTCCGCTAGAATGGCAATGTACGGCTGAATTTTCATCTCTTCACCCTGGAATCTAAAAAGGATGATAAATGTCCTTCTCCCTGCCTGAAATGTGAGTAAATAGCGATTAAACTTCTGATGAAAGCTTTAGGCAAAGATAGAAACACTTTTTGAAGTGTAAACATGCTGTTATCTATCTGAAGAAAGTACTTTCGTTTTTGCCTGAGAAGACGGAGGCTGCTAGAGAGGCAGAAAACGGCCTGTTAAACACGGCTTGACTCCTTGAGCTATAAATCTTTGCTTAGCTTGGTCTATACATGCGAAAAGGCAGAGATAAAATCAGGAGCTGGGTTCGTGGACAACCCCATAAACCATCAGATAATAGTGTCGAGCGTATCGCCCGTTTAAAAAGGCTGGAAGAGGGGGAGCCCCTCCTTCCGGAAATCAATATGGAAAAAAAAGTTTCAGAGCTTGCCTCTTCCGTGAAAGGAATGGAAGGACAACTTGGACAGGTACTCTCTAAAATGGACATTTTAATAAGAGGGAACCAACAGATGGGACAAGATATACAAAAACTGCAGGGAGAATTGACAGATATTAAGACAAGTTTAGGCAAAACAGAAGGCAGGTTGCAACAGCTGGAAGATTTCCAGAGCGTGGCATCAAAACGGCACCAAGTGATTGATGACCTTCAGAAAAAGGTTATCTATTTAGAAGATAATTCAAGACGTAATAATATCAAAATAATGAATTTTGAACATGAGAAAGAAAAGGATTTGAGGGGGGAAGTGATGGACTGGATTAATTCTGTTATGAAATCCCAACATGTGGCTGAGGAAGATATTGAGAGAGTACATTTTGTGGGGAACCCAAAGAAAACCAGAAGACCCATAATACTAAGATTTTTTAACTATATGAAGAAAGAACAGTTTCTTAGGGTCATTAAAGAAAAGCCTGAATTGCTAGTTTATAGATCAAATTCAGTTCAGATCTATCAGGATGTAAGCCCCGAAACCAGCCAGTGGAGAAGAACAATGAAGCCCATCACTTCAATTTTAATTAAGAACGGCAAGAGATACAACTGGGGCCACCCTGTCTTTTTGAAAATATGGAAGGATGGAACCCTACATAAAATCTACTCCTTTGAAGATGGGAAGGATTTGATGAAAGCCTGGGGACTTTGGCAAGAAGATGAGAGTGAAGGGACAAGCAAGCAAGTAGCTTTGTAAAGACTGGTAGTCTGAAAGAGAAGATTTTTTGAGAGAAGATACTTTAATTGGAAGAGATTACTGGGCGTTACTGGATGTCGGAAGAATTTTTTTTTTTTTCTTTCTCCTTTACCCTCCCTTTTTTTCCTTTTTTTCTTTTTTCTTTTTGATTTTTGATTTTTCTTTTTGTAATGAGGGTTGGGATTTTTTTTTCTTTTTTTGTTCTGCTTATTTTATTATAATATTAAAAAAAATTTTATAATATTAATAAGATCTTTTTAAATTTTTTTTAATTTTTTTTAAAAATTTTTTCTTTTTCATATTTTTTTTTCTTTTCCTTTTTTTTTTTTTTTTTCTCATTGTTGTTTTGGATTACCTGATTAGACTTGGGTGGTAGAAAGAAGAAGAGATGTTAAAAGTTAAGAGGGAAGGCATTTGAGTATATATATAGATAAAAATATGAGGTGGGGTGAAATTGGGATGAGGGTTTGGCTGGGGTCCGGACTGGTGGGGGTGACGTCTCCCCCCCTCCCAGAGCTCGCGCCGAACATTAGTGAGACGTGGGGAAACGGGAGGGAGGAAAATAATTTATATGTAGGTAAGAAGGATAGGGATAGGAAACTAGAGGTTGGTGAATTTATTTTTTTTAGTTGTTTTTGTTTTTGTTTTTGTTATGTGAGATGCACAAAGGGACCGCATAAGAGGCAGAGAAAGGAACGGATATGGGGAAAAACATAAGGGTAGCGACTTTAAATGTGAAAGGCCTAGGGTCTGTGTTAAAGAGAAGGAGGATAGAATTATTATTAAAGAAAAGTAAAGTTGACATTATCTATTTACAAGAGACACATCAACTAAAGGATGGAGTCAATGAATTGAAATTATAAAACATCCATATATATGAAAAAGCATTTGGGACCTCTAAATCTAGAGGGGTAGCAATATTAATATCTAAACATTGTGAATTTGTGATGAAAGAAGTAATAAAAGATAGTAATGGTAGATATTTGATAATTCAAGGTCAAATGGGGGAGGAAGATTATACATTAGTAAATGTGTATGCACCAAACATGAATCAAGGAGAATTTTATAGAACTGTGATTGAAGAAATGGAAAAGGTTAGGAAAGGATATGTGATTATGGCAGGAGATTTTAATATGGTTCTGGATAAGGTGAAAGATAAATCCACATGTAAAAAAGATGAGTTGAATAAAAGAGGTACCCTCCTGAGTAAGATATTAAACACTACGGATTTGAAAGATATATGGAGAGAATTAAAGGGAGATGAAAGAAGGTTTACATATTATTCTTCTGTACATAATAGTTATTCTAGAATAGATTTTATGTTTATTTCACAAAACTTAATTTCAAAAGTAGTAGATACAAATATTAATGTGATAAAAATAACAGATCATGCGTTGATGGTGTTAGAGATGAAAGTTAAGAAGGACTATAGAGAAGCTAGAAGATGGAGAATGGACTCCAATATTTTTCAACATACAGAGGTTGTGGATAAAGTTAAGAAAGAATGGTTGGAAATATGGTCATTTAATGAAGCAGGTGGGAATAAAATAGGAGTGTTATGGGACACTATGAAAGCAGTCATGAGAGGAATCGCCATAAGAGAATCCTGTAGATTAAAAAAATTGAGAGAAGAAAATATAAATAGAATTGTAGAATCATTAAAGGATTTAGAAAGCAAATATTTTATGGATAGAGATAACAAAAAATTAATTGAGATCCAAGCTAAAAGAAAGGAATTAGAAGGTATAGAGCTAGAAAAGGTCCAGAGAGACTTGATATACGCTAGGAGGAATTTTTTCGAATACAGTAATAAAAATTCAAAACTTTTAGCTAGATTAGTTCAAACTAAAAGAGCAAAAAATATAATTGGAGTGATTAAAGACAAAACGGGAAAGAATTGTAGCTTAATGAAAGAAAAACTAAAGATAATACATGAATTCTATCAAAATTTGTATAAAGGTAATAGTGTATCGAAAGAAGATATAGAAAATTATATTAAAGAAAATGTTAAGAGTAAATTATCAGAGAATGATAAAAAGGATTTAGATAAAGAGATAAAAGAGGAAGAGATTATAGAGATTATTAATAAATTAAAAAATGGTAAAACTCCAGGTTTTGACGGTTTAGGATCAGAATATTATAAAACTTTTAAACCAATATTGATCCCTAAGTTAAAAGTGCTCTATAATGAAATATTGGAAGGAGAGAGAATACCAGATTCTTGGAAACATTCATTAATAACTCTTATCCCAAAGCCTAATAAAGACTTAACAGACCCAAGTTCATATAGACCCATTTCACTATTAAATCAAGATGCAAAGATTTTTACTGCAATACTTGCGAATAGAATTAATAAATTTATTATAAAATATATTAAAGAGGATCAGAATGGTTTTTTAAAGGGTAGACAAATGGAGAATTTGACTAGGAGGGTATTGAATATTTTATACAATATAGAAAAAGACAAATTGAAGGCAGGTATTTTATCATTAGATATATTTAAGGCATTTGATTGCGTGGAATGGCCAACATTAAAGATTTTGTTAAAAGGTTGGGGTTTTGGAAAGAAATTTAGGGGGATAATAGATCAACTATATCTGGGGAATACCTCTGTAGTAATAGTTAATGATGGGATTACAGAACAAATAGCTTTAGGCCGAGGCACTAGACAAGGTTGCCCTCTTTCTCCAGTTCTGTTTTGTTTGATTATTGAAATGTTGGCAAATGTAATAAGGAATGATGATTTAATCGAAGGTATGGGGAAAAAGAATAAAATAAAGATTAATTTATTTGCTGATGATTCCTTGTTGACAGTGAAAAATCCGTTAGAATGCGTAGATAAAATTAGAACCCATTTAGAAAAATTTGGAAGAATAACTGGATTATGTGTGAATTGGCAAAAATCTGAATTAATGTTATTTAATCATAATAGAGTAGAACAAGAAAGGTGTGTTGAAAAATATGATTTCAGATTATGCAAATCAATTAAATATTTAGGAATAGATCTAGCAAAAAATATTCAAAAAATAAAGGAATATAATTATAATAAACTAAAGGAAGTGATTAAAAACAAATTACAGGAATATAGTAACTTTAAGCTATCTTGGTTTGGAAGGATTGCATTGATAAAAATGAAAATCTTACCAAAAATTAATTTTTTATTTAGAATGCTACCAATACAGTTAACAGAGGATGATTTGAAATTTTGGCAAGGAATAATTAATAAATACTGTAATGAAGGGAAGAGATCTAGAATAAATAAAAAGTATTGGTATAGAACAAAGCAAAAAGGTGGTATAGGTTTACTAAATATAAAAAATTATTATTTGGCTAACCAATTGAGGTTTATTGGGGAAATTATATATAATCCAGAAAGGCTAATTTGGTGGGAGATGGAATCATCAGAATTACAGGCAGATATAGAAACATATTTATTTGGTATAATTAAGAAAGATAAAATAAGGGAAATTAATAATCCATTTTTAAAGACATTGTTAAATATATGGTATAAGTGCAAAAAGAATTTATGTTCATCATATTCCCCACTTGGATTAGTGACAGAAATAGAAAATTTTCCTACCAATATGAAAGTATATGTGGATCTATTTAAAGAAAAGAAAGTGATTAGATTGAAAGATTGGTTGTATAAAATGAGATCGATAGATCAAATGAAACAAACTCTTCAGAATAGGAGCATTTCATGGTTGAATTATATACAATTAGAAAGATGGACTAATGAATGGGTAAATAAATATAATAAAGGTAGAGAATATACAAAATACGAACAATTGTTATTGTCATATGAGGACATTCGGATGACTGACTCAGTGAAAGGTACTGTGAGCAAAATTTACTTACTTCTTCTTAATTTAGAGGAAGAGGAAAGTGAGAAAGAAGGATTAAAAATAGTGTGGGAGCAAGATATTGGGAAAAGAATAAATGAAGAAGAATGGAGGATGATATGGAAAATGAGGGTGTTAAGATTTATGTCAGTAAGAATAAAGGAAAATTTTTTTAAACTTAGTTTAAGATGGTATTTAACACCGTCAAAATTAAATAAAATTAATGCCAATCATCCGAATGTCTGTTGGAAATGTGAGAAGGAAATTGGTACATACTTTCATATGTGGTGGGAATGTGAAAAAGTGCAAAGATTTTGGAAACAAATTTTTAAAGAATTAAGCTACATATGTGAAAAAGATATAGAATTTAATGCTGAGATTGCTTTGTTATCAATATTTGAGAATGTGGAATATGACAAAATGACTAAAGAATTGATAACCAACTTATTAACAGCAGCTAGATTGATTATAGCTAGGCAATGGAAATCAAAAGTCGAATTGCAAATTGAAGAATGGTATAAAGAAATATGGAATATAGCAATAAATGATAAATTAACTTGTAACTTAAAGGTTAAGAAAGGAGAGTTGAAAAAAAATAACTTTTATGATATATGGGGGAGATTTTTGGAATATGTATTAATAAGAGGAAAAGGGAAAGCTCCAAATCAAGAATCAATGCAGTTTTGGAGAAGAGGACAATAGAAGAAGAGGAAGAAGAAGAAGAAGAAGAAGGAAGAGGAAGATTATGGCAAGAGGTCCCGCATATGGTGGTGGGGAACACAGTTAAATTGTATTTTAGTTTGTATGTTATATGTTTTTGTTTAAATTTAAAATAAAGGGAAAAAAAAAATTTCAAAAAAAAAAAAAGAAGGTATTAAAGCTTGAATGAATGAAATCAATAAAGAAAGAAAAACAGAAACTGAAGATAGAATGTTAGAAGGTATTAAAGCTGGAATGAAAGATATCAATAAAGAAAGAAAGAAAAAAGGACAGAAAGAAAGAAAGACAGAAAGAAAGATAGAAATAAAGAAAGTTAGAAAGTATTAAAGCTAGAATGATAGATATCAAGAATAAAAGAAAGAGAGATAGAAATAAAGTAAAGATAGAATCTT
Source organism: Intellagama lesueurii (assembly GCA_037013535.1). Taxonomy (NCBI): domain Eukaryota; kingdom Metazoa; phylum Chordata; class Lepidosauria; order Squamata; family Agamidae; genus Intellagama; species Intellagama lesueurii. Next base: position 14,779,747 of record JBAJHW010000013.1, read on the forward strand.
AGAAGTTATTAAAGCTACAATGAAAGATATAAAGAAAGAAAGAAAGAAAGAAACCAAAGATAGAATGTTAGAAGATATTAAAGCTAGAATGAAAAATATCAATAAAGAAAGAAAGATAGAAACTAAAGATAGAATGTTAGAATTTATTAAAGCTAGAATGAAAGATATCAATAAAGAAAAAATGAGAGAAACTAAACAAAGAATGTTAGAAGGTATTGAAGATAGAATGAAAGACATCAATGAAGAAAGAAAGAAAGAAACTAAAGAATGAATGTTAGAAGGTATTAAAGCTAGAATGGAAGATAATATTAAAGAAAGAAAAATAGAAAGAAACTAAAGATAGAATGTTAGAAGGTATTAAAGCTTGAATGAATGAAATCAATAAAGAAAGAAAAACAGAAACTGAAGGTAGAATGTTAGAAGGTATTAAAGCTGGAATGAAAGATATCAATAAAGAAAGAAAGAAAGACAGAAGGACAGAAAGAAAGAAAGAAAGAAAGAATGAAAGAAAGAAAGAAAGAAAGTTAGAAAGTATTAAAGCTAGAATGATAGATATCAAGAATAAAAGAAAGAGAGATAGAAATAAAGTAAAGATAGAATCTTAGAAGTTATTAAAGCTACAATGAAAGATATTAAGAAAGAAAGAAACCAAAGATAGAATGTTAGAAGATATTAAAGCTAGAATGAAAAATATCAATAAAGAAAGAAAGATAGAAACTAAAGATAGAATGTTAGAAGGTATTAAAGCTGGAATGAAGGATATCAATGAAGAAAGAAAGAAAGAAAGAAAGAAAGAAAGAAAGAAAGAAAGAAAGAAAGAAAGAAAGAAAGAAAGAAAGAAAGAAAGAAAGAAAGAAAGAAACTAAAGATAGAATGTTAGAAAGTATTAAAGCTAGAATGAAAGATATCAATAAGGAAAGAAAGAAACTAAAGATAGAATATTAGAAGGTATAAAAGCTATAATGAAAGATATCAATAAAGAAAGAAAGAAACTAAAGATAGAATATTAGAAGATATTAAAGCTAGAATGAAATATATCTAGAAAGAAAGAAAGAAAGAAAGAAAGTAAGAGAGAAACTAAAGATAGAATGTTAGAAGGTATTAAAGCTGGAATGAAAGATATCAAGAAAGAAAAAGAAAGATAGAAAGAAACTAAAGATAGAATGTTAGAAGGTACTAAAGCTTGAATGAAAGAAATCAATGAAGAAAGAAAGAGAGAAACTAAAGATAGAATGTTAGAAGGTATTAAAGCTGGAATGAAAGAATCAATAAGGAAAGAAAGAAACTAAAGATAGAATATTAGAAGGTATTAAAGATAGAATGAAAGATATCAAGAAAGAAAGAAAGAAACAAAAGATAGAATTTTAGAAGATATTAAAGCTAGAATGAAATATATCTAGAAAGAAAGAAAGAAAGAGAGAGAGAAACTAAAGATAGAATGTTAGAAGGTATTAAAGCTTGAATGAATGAAATCAATAAAGAAAGAAAAACAGAAACTGAAGATAGAATGTTAGAAGGTATTAAAGCTGGAATGAAAGATATCAATAAAGAAAGAAAGAAAGACAGAAGGACAGAAAGAAAGAAAGAAAGAAAGAAAGAAAGAAAGAAAGTTAGAAAGTATTAAAGCAAGAATGATAGATATCAAGAATAAAAGAAAGAGAGATAGAAATAAAGTAAAGATAGAATCTTAGAAGTTATTAAAGCTACAATGAAAGATATAAAGAAAGAAAGAAAGAAACCAAAGATAGAATGTTAGAATATATTAAAGCTAGAATGAAAAATATCAATCAAGAAAGAGAGATAGAAACTAAAGATAGAATGTTAGAAGGTATTAAAGCTGGAATGAAAGATATCAATGAAGAAAGAAAGAAAGAAAGAAAGAAAGAAAGAAAGAAAGAAAGAAAGAAAGAAAGAAAGAAAGAAAGAAAGAAAGAAAGAAAGAAACTAAAGATAAAATGTTAGAAAGTATTAAAGCTAGAATGAAAGATATCAATAAAGAAAGAAAGGAACTAAAGGTAGAATATTAGAAGGTTTTAAAGCTACAATGAAAGATATCAATCAAGCTATCCAGAAAGAAAGAAAGAGACTAAAGATAGAATATTAGAAGTCATTCAAGCTTAAATGAAATATATCAAGAAAGAAATAAAGAAATAAAGATAGAAACTAAAGATAGAATGTTAGAAGGCATTAAAGTTGGAATGAAAGATATCAAGAAAGAAAAAGAAAGATAGAAAGAAACTAAAGATAGAATGTTAGAAGGTATTAAAGCTTGAATGAATGAAATCAATAAAGAAAGAAAAACAGAAACTGAAGATAGAATGTTAGAAGGTATTAAACCTGGAATGAAAGATATCAATGAAGAAAGAAAGAAAGAAAGAAAGAAAGAAAGAAAGAAAGAAAGAAAGAAAGAAAGAAAGAAAGAAAGAAAGAAAGAAAGAAAGAGAGAAAGAAAGAAACTAAAGATAGAATGTTAGAAAGTATTAAAGCTAGAATGAAAGATATCAATAAAGAAAGAAAGGAACTAAAGGTAGAATATTAGAAGGTTTTAAAGCTAGAATGAAAGATATCAATAAAGCTATCCAGAAAGAAAGAAAGAGACTAAAGATAGAATATTAGAAGTCATTCAAGCTTAAATGAAATATATCAAGAAAGAAAGAAAGAAATAAAGATAGAAACTAAAGATAGAATGTTAGAAGGTATTAAAGCTGGAATGAAAGATATCAATGAAGAAAGAAAGAAAGAAAGACAGAAAGAAAGAAAGAAAGAAAGAAAGAAAGAAAGAAAGAAAGAAAGAAAGAAAGAAAGAAAGAAACTAAAGATAGAATGTTAGACGGCATTAAAGTTGGAATGAAAGATATCAAGAAAGAAAAAGAAAGATAGAAAGAAACTAAAGATAGAATGTTAGAAGGTATTAAAGCTTGAATGAATGAAATCAATAAAGAAAGAAAAACAGAAACTGAAGATAGAATGTTAGAAGGTATTAAAGCTGGAATGAAAGATATCAATAAAGAAAGAAAGAAAAAAGGACAGAAAGAAAGAAAGACAGAAAGAAAGATAGAAATAAAGAAAGTTAGAAAGTATTAAAGCTAGAATGATAGATATCAAGAATAAAAGAAAGAGAGATAGAAATAAAGTAAAGATAGAATCTTAGAAGTTATTAAAGCTACAATGAAAGATATAAAGAAAGAAAGAAAGAAAGAAACCAAAGATAGAATGTTAGAAGATATTAAAGCTAGAATGAAAAATATCAATAAAGAAAGAAAGATAGAAACTAAAGATAGAATGTTAGAATTTATTAAAGCTAGAATGAAAGATATCAATAAAGAAAAAATGAGAGAAACTAAACAAAGAATGTTAGAAGGTATTGAAGATAGAATGAAAGACATCAATGAAGAAAGAAAGAAAGAAACTAAAGAATGAATGTTAGAAGGTATTAAAGCTAGAATGGAAGATAATATTAAAGAAAGAAAAATAGAAAGAAACTAAAGATAGAATGTTAGAAGGTATTAAAGCTTGAATGAATGAAATCAATAAAGAAAGAAAAACAGAAACTGAAGGTAGAATGTTAGAAGGTATTAAAGCTGGAATGAAAGATATCAATAAAGAAAGAAAGAAAGACAGAAGGACAGAAAGAAAGAAAGAAAGAAAGAATGAAAGAAAGAAAGAAAGAAAGTTAGAAAGTATTAAAGCTAGAATGATAGATATCAAGTATAAAAGAAAGAGAGATAGAAATAAAGTAAAGATAGAATCTTAGAAGTTATTAAAGCTACAATGAAAGATATTAAGAAAGAAAGAAACCAAAGATAGAATGTTAGAAGATATTAAAGCTAGAATGAAAAATATCAATAAAAAAAGAAAGATAGAAACTAAAGATAGAATGTTAGAAGGTATTAAAGCTGGAATGAAGGATATCAATGAAGAAAGAAAGAAAGAAAGAAAGAAAGAAAGAAAGAAAGAAAGAAAGAAAGAAAGAAAGAAAGAAACTAAAGATAGAATGTTAGAAAGTATTAAAGCTAGAATGAAAGATATCAATAAGGAAAGAAAGAAACTAAAGATAGAATATTAGAAGGTATAAAAGCTATAATGAAAGATATCAATAAAGAAAGAAAGAAACTAAAGATAGAATATTAGAAGATATTAAAGCTAGAATGAAATATATCTAGAAAGAAAGAAAGAAAGAAAGAAAGTAAGAGAGAAACTAAAGATAGAATGTTAGAAGGTATTAAAGCTGGAATGAAAGATATCAAGAAAGAAAAAGAAAGATAGAAAGAAACTAAAGATAGAATGTTAGAAGGTACTAAAGCTTGAATGAAAGAAATCAATGAAGAAAGAAAGAGAGAAACTAAAGATAGAATGTTAGAAGGTATTAAAGCTGGAATGAAAGAATCAATAAGGAAAGAAAGAAACTAAAGATAGAATATTAGAAGGTATTAAAGATAGAATGAAAGATATCAAGAAAGAAAGAAAGAAACAAAAGATAGAATTTTAGAAGATATTAAAGCTAGAATGAAATATATCTAGAAAGAAAGAAAGAAAGAGAGAGAGAAACTAAAGATAGAATGTTAGAAGGTATTAAAGCTTGAATGAATGAAATCAATAAAGAAAGAAAAACAGAAACTGAAGATAGAATGTTAGAAGGTATTAAAGCTGGAATGAAAGATATCAATAAAGAAAGAAAGAAAGACAGAAGGACAGAAAGAAAGAAAGAAAGAAAGAAAGAAAGAAAGAAAGTTAGAAAGTATTAAAGCTAGAATGATAGATATCAAGAATAAAAGAAAGAGAGATAGAAATAAAGTAAAGATAGAATCTTAGAAGTTATTAAAGCTACAATGAAAGATATAAAGAAAGAAAGAAAGAAACCAAAGATAGAATGTTAGAATATATTAAAGCTAGAATGAAAAATATCAATCAAGAAAGAAAGATAGAAACTAAAGATAGAATGTTAGAAGGTATTAAAGCTGGAATGAAAGATATCAATGAAGAAAGAAAGAAAGAAAGAAAGAAAGAAAGAAAGAAAGAAAGAAAGAAAGAAAGAAAGAAAGAAACTAAAGATAAAATGTTAGAAAGTATTAAAGCTAGAATGAAAGATATCAATAAAGAAAGAAAGGAACTAAAGGTAGAATATTAGAAGGTTTTAAAGCTACAATGAAAGATATCAATCAAGCTATCCAGAAAGAAAGAAAGAGACTAAAGATAGAATATTAGAAGTCATTCAAGCTTAAATGAAATATATCAAGAAAGAAAGAAAGAAATAAAGATAGAAACTAAAGATAGAATGTTAGAAGGCATTAAAGTTGGAATGAAAGATATCAAGAAAGAAAAAGAAAGATAGAAAGAAACTAAAGATAGAATGTTAGAAGGTATTAAAGCTTGAATGAATGAAATCAATAAAGAAAGAAAAACAGAAACTGAAGATAGAATGTTAGAAGGTATTAAACCTGGAATGAAAGATATCAATGAAGAAAGAAAGAAAGAAAGAAAGAAAGAAAGAAAGAAAGAAAGAAAGAAAGAAAGAAAGAAAGAAAGAAAGAAAGAAAGAAAGAAAGAAAGAAAGAAAGAAACTAAAGATAGAATGTTAGAAAGTATTAAAGCTAGAATGAAAGATATCAATAAAGAAAGAAAGGAACTAAAGGTAGAACATTAGAAGGTTTTAAAGCTAGAATGAAAGATATCAATAAAGCTATCCAGAAAGAAAGAAAGAGACTAAAGATAGAATATTAGAAGTCATTCAAGCTTAAATGAAATATATCAAGAAAGAAAGAAAGAAATAAAGATAGAAACTAAAGATAGAATGTTAGAAGGTATTAAAGCTGGAATGAAAGATATCAATGAAGAAAGAAAGAAAGAAAGAAAGAAAGAAAGAAAGAAAGAAAGAAACTAAAGATAGAATATTAGAAGTCATTCAAGCTTAAATGAAATATATCAAGAAAGAAAGAAAGAAAGAAAGATAGAAACTAAAGATAGAATGTTAGAAGGTATTAAAGCTGGAATGAAAGATATCAATGAAGAAAGAAAGAAAGAAAGAAAGACAGACAGAAAGAAAGAAAGAAAGAAAGAAAGAAACTAAAGATAGAATGTTAGAAGGCATTAAAGTTGGAATGAAAGATATCAAGAAAGAAAAAGAAAGATAGAAAGAAACTAAAGATAGAATGTTAGAAGGTATTAAAGCTTGAATGAATGAAATCAATTAAAAAAGAAAAACAGAAACTGAAGCTAGAATGTTAGAAGGTATTAAAGCTGGAATGAAAGATATCAATAAAGAAAGAAAGAAAAAAGGACAGAAAGAAAGACAGAAAGAAAGATAGAAAGAAAGAAAGTTAGAAAGTATTAAAGCTAGAATGATAGATATCAAGAATAAAAGAAAGAGAGAGAGAAATAAAGTAAAGATAGAATCTTAGAAGTTATTAAAGCTACAATGAAAGATATAAAGAAAGAAAGAAAGAAAGAAACCAAAGATAGAATGTTAGAAGGTATTAAAGCTGGAATGAAAGATATCAATGAAGAAAGAAAGAAAGAAAGATAGAAAGAAAGAAAGAAAGAAAGAAAGAAAGAAAGAAACTAAAGATAGAATGTTAGAAAGTATTAAAGCTAGAATGAAAGATATCAATAAAGAAAGAAAGGAACTAAAGGTAGAATATTAGAAGGTTTTAAAGCTAGAATGAAAGATATCAATAAAGCTATCCAGAAAGAAAGAAAGAGACTAAAGATAGAATATTAGAAGTCATTCAAGCTTAAATGAAATATATCAAGAAAGAAAGAAAGAAATAAAGATAGAAACTAAAGATAGAATGTTAGAAGGTATTAAAGCTGAAATGAAAGATATCAATGAAGAAAGAAAGAAAGAAAGAAAGAAAGACAGAAAGAAAGAAAGAAAGAAAGAAAGAAAGAAAGAAAGAAAGAAAGAAAGAAACTAAAGATAGAATGTTAGACGGCATTAAAGTTGGAATGAAAGATATCAAGAAAGAAAAAGAAAGATAGAAAGAAACTAAAGATAAAATGTTAGAAGGTATTAAAGCTTGAATGAATGAAATCAATAAAGAAAGAAAAACAGAAACTGAAGATAGAATGTTAGAAGGTATTAAAGCTGGAATGAAAGATATCAATAAAGAAAGAAAGAAAAAAGGACAGAAAGAAAGAAAGACAGAAAGAAAGATAGAAATAAAGAAAGTTAGATAGTATTAAAGCTAGAATGATAGATATCAAGAATAAAAGAAAGAGAGATAGAAATAAAGTAAAGATAGAATCTTAGAAGTTATTAAAGCTACAATGAAAGATATAAAGAAAGAAAGAAAGAAAGAAACCAAAGATAGAATGTTAGAAGATATTAAAGCTAGAATGAAAAATATCAATAAAGAAAGAAAGATAGAAACTAAATATAGAATGTTAGAATTTATTAAAGATAGAATGAAAGATATCAATAAAGAAAAAATGAGAGAAACTAAACAAAGAATGTTAGAAGGTATTGAAGATAGAATGAAAGACATCAATAAAGAAAGAAAGAAAGAAAGAAACTAAAGAATGAATGTTAGAAGGTATTAAAGCTAGAATGGAAGATAATATTAAAGAAAGAAAAATAGAAAGAAACTAAAGATAGAATGTTAGAAGGTATTAAAGCTTGAATGAATGAAATCAATAAAGAAAGAAAAACAGAAACTGAAGGTAGAATGTTAGAAGGTATTAAAGCTGGAATGAAAGATATCAATAAAGAAAGAAAGAAAGACAGAAGGACAGAAAGAAAGAAAGA
>JBAJHW010000013.1:14789990-14792490 GCA_037013535.1 Intellagama lesueurii
AATGATAGATATCAAGAATAAAAGAAAGAGAGAGAGAAATAAAGTAAAGATAGAATCTTAGAAGTTATTAAAGCTACAATGAAAGATATAAAGAAAGAAAGAAAGAAAGAAACCAAAGATAGAATGTTAGAAGGTATTAAAGCTGGAATGAAAGATATCAATGAAGAAAGAAAGAAAGAAAGAAAGAAAGAAAGAAAGAAAGAAAGAAACTAAAGATAGAATGTTAGAAAGTATTAAAGCTAGAATGAAAGATATCAATAAAGAAAGAAAGGAACTAAAGGTAGAATATTAGTAGGTTTTAAAGCTAGAATGAAAGATATCAATAAAGCTATCCAGAAAGAAAGAAAGAGACTAAAGATAGAATATTAGAAGTCATTCAAGCTTAAATGAAATATATCAAGAAAGAAAGAAAGAAATAAAGATAGAAACTAAAGATAGAATGTTAGAAGGTATTAAAGCTGAAATGAAAGATATCAATGAAGAAAGAAAGAAAGAAAGAAAGAAAGACAGAAAGAAAGAAAGAAAGAAAGAAAGAAAGAAAGAAAGAAACTAAAGATAGAATGTTAGACGGAATTAAAGTTGGAATGAAAGATATCAAGAAAGAAAAAGAAAGATAGAAAGAAACTAAAGATAAAATGTTAGAAGGTATTAAAGCTTGAATGAATGAAATCAATAAAGAAAGAAAAACAGAAACTGAAGATAGAATGTTAGAAGGTATTAAAGCTGGAATGAAAGATATCAATAAAGAAAGAAAGAAAAAAGGACAGAAAGAAAGAAAGACAGAAAGAAAGATAGAAATAAAGAAAGTTAGATAGTATTAAAGCTAGAATGATAGATATCAAGAATAAAAGAAAGAGAGATAGAAATAAAGATAGAATCTTAGAAGTTATTAAAGCTACAATGAAAGATATAAAGAAAGAAAGAAAGAAAGAAACCAAAGATAGAATGTTAGAAGATATTAAAGCTAGAATGAAAAATATCAATAAAGAAAGAAAGATAGAAACTAAATATAGAATGTTAGAATTTATTAAAGATAGAATGAAAGATATCAATAAAGAAAAAATGAGAGAAACTAAACAAAGAATGTTAGAAGGTATTGAAGATAGAATGAAAGACATCAATAAAGAAAGAAAGAAAGAAAGAAACTAAAGAATGAATGTTAGAAGGTATTAAAGCTGGAATGGAAGATAATATTAAAGAAAGAAAAATAGAAAGAAACTAAAGATAGAATGTTAGAAGGTATTAAAGCTTGAATGAATGAAATCAATAAAGAAAGAAAAACAGAAACTGAAGGTAGAATGTTAGAAGGTATTAAAGCTGGAATGAAAGATATCAATAAAGAAAGAAAGAAAGACAGAAGGACATAAAGAAAGAAAGAAAGAAAGAAAGAATGAAAGAAAGAAAGAAAGAAAGTTAGAAAGTATTAAAGCTAGAATGATAGATATCAAGAATAAAAGAAAGAGAGATAGAAATAAAGTAAAGATAGAATCTTAGAAGTTATTAAAGCTACAATGAAAGATATAAAGAAAGAAAGAAAGAAACCAAAGATAGAATGTTAGAAGATATTAAAGCTAGAATGAAAAATATCAATAAAGAAAGAAAGATAGAAACTAAAGATAGAATGTTAGAAGGTATTAAAGCTGGAATGAAAGATATCAATGAAGAAAGAAAGAAAGAAAGAAAGAAAGAATGAAAGAAAGAAACTAAAGATAGAATGTTAGAAAGTATTAAAGCTAGAATGAAAGATATCAATAAGGAAAGAAAGAAACTAAAGATAGAATATTAGAAGGTATAAAAGCTATAATGAAAGATATCAATAAAGAAAGAAAGAAACTAAAGATAGAATATTAGAAGATATTAAAGCTAGAATGAAATATATCTAGAAAGAAAGAAAGAAAGAAAGTAAGTAAGAGAGAAACTAAAGATAGAATGTTAGAAGGTATTAAAGCTGGAATGAAAGATATCAAGAAAGAAAAAGAAAGATAGAAAGAAACTAAAGATAGAATGTTAGAAGGTACTAAAGCTTGAATGAAAGAAATCAATGAAGAAAGAAAGAGAGAAACTAAAGATAGAATGTTAGAAGGTATTAAAGCTGGAATGAAAGAATCAATAAGGAAAGAAAGAAACTAAAGATAGAATATTAGAAGGTATTAAAGCTAGAATGAAAGATATCAAGAAAGAAAGAAAGAAACAAAAGATAGAATTTTAGAAGATATTAAAGCTAGAATGAAATATATCTAGAAAGAAAGAAAGAGAGAGAGAGAGAAACTAAAGATAGAATGTTAGAAGGTATTAAAGCTTGAATGAATGAAATCAATAAAGAAAGAAAAACAGAAACTGAAGATAGAATGTTAGAAGCTATTAAAGCTGGAATGAAAGATATCAATAAAGAAAGAAAGAAAGACAGAAGGACAGAAAGAAAGAAAGAAAGAAAGAAAGAAAGAAAGAAAGAAAGAAAGAAAGTTAGAAAGTATTAAAGCTAGAATGATAGATATCAAGA